>BMAO01015694.1:0-17112 GCA_019973975.1 Trichonephila clavata
GTGTGTGTATGAATTAAAAATTGTTTAATGTGGTTTATAAAGTGTATTGAAAGATGAATATATTTATTTAACAAATTTTCCCCATAATGATTTTTTTCGGGATTTAGCGACTTCGTTAAATAGAGGTCGGACTGTATTTATTTGAAAAGGTGAGAATCTAAAATTAGTCAAAAGTAATGAAATCATATTGTCGTATTAGCCGTCAACATGATTTCATTGGTTTCTTTCTTTCATTTCATGACAAATTTGGCTAGTTTTGAAGAAATATTTTTCTGTGAGTGTAGTTTAAGTCATATTTTACTCTCCATTGTTTAAATTTTTTTTATTGTTTATTGATATATTACAATATTGTATCAATTCGTGAATCTATATAACACACAAAATTCTTTTCTTTCCTTTATTTGGGATCTTTTTTAAAGTTTCTATTAAAAAATTATCACAAAATTTTTAAGGATATTACCTAGAATGTTAAATTTTTTTCCCAGGCTGAATCTTATAGTATGATCTCAAGCTCACTTTTAAATGGGACATTTGCTGAAATATGATTTATATATCTTTATAAGATATATAAATCATAAACATGATTTTGACTAGAATTTTTTGTCCATCTCTCGTACACTCAGGGGTGCATTCACCCCAAATTAAGCCCTCATTTCCCTGAACGTTTCATCCAACTGTTTTCATATAACATTAGGATTTATTTGAAATAATTCATCCAATTTTAGCAAGCATAAACATTTTTCTTGTAATTTATGCAATGGATTCATGGATGTTTTAAATCTAAGCTATATGTCTGATTTAAGAAAAGCAGTATTAAGACTAGTTAATCAGTTTCTTCTTTATATAATACAAGTATAACTAAATTAAATTCAGACCACAATGATATGTTAAAAGCTAAAATACTGCAGTTATTTAGATTAAGTGTAAGAAAAAATCATTAGAATTCATATTTTCCAACTAGTTAAAATATGAGAGAAATTACTCCGAATATCAAATGTATTACTTATTAAAAATTTCTCTGAAAATTACATTAAATTTATGTTTATATGATTTAATTTTTGCATAATTTCCTATATGTTTGCAAGTATCTTCATTCAATATACATTACTTGAGCAGAGTAATTAATAATTTTAAATTTTAGCGAAATGTTTATGCATTACATTATTTTAATAATTCATCTAAAAATTTAAATATTTACGTATCAAATATATATTCTTTAACGAATACTGGGTGTTGTTCTTCAATGTTTCCGTTTTGATATAGAATCTCTCCAATTCTAATCGTAAAAAAAGAAAGAAATCAGAATAGTAAATCGCATTATAAAGTTGAAGAAACTCTCAGTTGAATCTTTAATTACAAATTCGAAGTTATTAACTTAAATTAATAAACCATTTCACTTTATTTCAGATATCTTTTTCATTTTTTTTTTATTTTTTTTTTTTTTTTGCTTAATCTTGCATAAAGAAAGAATTTAAGAAAAGGTATTTTATAATCATAAATTATAAGCGATCAAATGAACGTTTAAATATCATAAAAAAAAAAAAGAATAGTTAAAATATCTTAAATACAAAATCTTCTGGAAATCAAAATATTTTTCTTCCTCTGTTTAAACAGTTTGGTTTTCTTTTTCGCTTTCAATTCTACTTCAAGACAATGGTCAAAATGTTTTCAATTTTATTGCTAGATTCTCTAAAAATATTTTTCATGTGTTGATTGCGAAAAAAGAAAAAAAAAACATTTTGAATGTATGAGACGAAGAAAACAAATAAATAAGGAACATTATTATTTGTTCTTAAAATTTTAATTTTTCTACTCATCCGAAATGCAAAACATTAACAATTTACATTCATTCAAATCTGTTAAACGTAGAAAAATATGCTACAATTAAAATTAAATAAAAGCCTGGTAAAAATCGAAAAATTCCACATTATTTGCATTGTAAAATGTGATACTAGATGGCGCGGCAAGCGTGATTTCATTCGTAAGTTGATGCACATCAAGTTTTTCCTACAGTTTAAAAAATTTTACTTGTGAGTACCGGATAAGGAATATTTTGAATTATTTTATCAGATTAATTTCAAGATGATTCATCAGTGATATAATTTTGCATGAAAATAGGCATTTTGTTTTAGTACACATTCATTTTTTTTCTTTGTTTGGTATATTAGTTTGTTTTTTTTAAATTGTAGTTTTCCTTCGAAAAATTACATTTTAAGTTCATCATTCGATATTTTCTACCATATGCCAAACATTTTTTTTCTGTGAAATGAAAATGAAAAGAAAAAAACTGTAAACTTTTTTTGCATTTTAAATTTTAAAAAATAACTTTTTTTTTCAAAAGAATTACATCAAAAAAGTAACCAATTTTTTCCCCTTTCAAATATGTAATGTAATAAAACAGCATACAAATCAACAATTAATTTATATTTCAATTGCAAGTATTATTTTAATACAAATCATTTTTAAATAATATTCTTAGGTGTGATTGCTCAATGAACATACGGAATTAATTAGCAATAACATACAGATATTTTTGTGTGTGTACACATGTACACACACACAAATGTATAATAGACAGAAATAACTGCATATAGAGCATATTTACAATAATTAATCAGACAGTAAATAATAGTCATTACATACAGAACATACTTATAATTTTTAAAAAACAGAATACGCTTTAGAAATTGTTTACTTTTTTTATGTGATAAATTTCTAATTTTTCTCTAATTAGTTGTTTACAATACTATGGATTCATCTCAGTAGGCATTAATAATATGAGAATTTTTTTTAATAAACTTCTCTAACAAAGTAATAGCTTAATATTTTTTCGCCAAAAATGGATGCATATTCCGTTTTTTCATGCGGGTAACAAAGAAAACCTTTGAGGAAATCACATATAATTGAAATATAGTATCAGAAATCAAATCCTTTTAAGAAATGAAAAGAGACTAAATAAATTTTTGTTAGATCTCATAAAAAGAATAATTCCAAAAAAGAAAGTCGTTCATGAAATAATTTGAAAAACCTTTAATGGCTTTTCAGACCTATAATAAACTAGGTTATTACCAAAAGTTAGAGAATTTTCCCTAGTAACCAAAGGAAAATGTCGAACGTCATTCATAATGTAATATAAATGATGTTACATTTTTTTCCCCACGATTCCCATTGGGAAAGAAATGTCGTCATTGAGATGAATAAAATAAAAAGATAGGGCGAATATCATAATTATCGCATAATTATCGAACATTATTAGATAATTATTGATCCGCATGTGACAATGAAACACAACTGTGGTAAATAAAACAATAAATTAATATCTGATACAGAATTAGCATAAAAGAGAATGGCCCTACACACAAGAATATTTTCTTGCTTAATTATATGCAATTAATATTCTTCAATTAACCCTAATAAATTATAGATGCATTAGGACAAATATACTAGTTTACATATTTGTTTGATATATTTTTTGCTTAAAAATACTTCCCCATACTTGCTTTAATAGTTTCTCATATTTGGGGATAAAATGCAAGAAAATAGTTTTTGGTATAAAATAAAATGAGATTCATAAAAACATTATCAAACATCTTATAGCTTTTTTTTTTAAATTATTGAAGTCTGATATGAAGTTATCATTTTTCTTTAAGGAACTGTCTTAATTCTAATATTTTATTTCAGATTGCTCTGTAATATATATTATTGAATCCTAGTAGTACAATGCTATCCTAAATCTGTACAATGCTATTATTGATCCCAGTTGGCACGTGCCTTAAAATGTCCCTGGTATCAAGATAAAAAGTGCTATCAGATGAACACCTAGGACAGAGGTTCCCATACTTTTTGTCTCATAGACCCCTTGCCATCTTTTTCAGTTTTTGTGTATACCCCTGCTAACCTAATATTGAATTTTTGCAAATTTATCAACTTAAGTGTCTTTTGGACAGCTGGTATGAAACTACTTACTTTAAAAGATTTCTATTCCTAACTGTTGAGAAATATAGTGTTTAAAACTTAAGAAATACATGTTAAATAGTAAATTAAAATTTAATAAATGTGTAAAATAACTGAGCAACAAACAAATGCTTTCAATGGGAGAGATAAATCTGGTACTTCAATCAAATTTTCAACATTTGGCATCAATCTTGTCAGGTTTAAATCTAAATCTCCTCGATTAGTACTGTCCACAGCCCCTTTCTTCTTCTTCTTTTCTTTTTTTTTTTTTTTTTTTTTTTTGAAATTAGCAACCACGGTGAAACTTCTCCTTACTAGGAAAAGCAAATAAAAACTTTCTCACGATATTCCATAATTTGGTATAAATAACAGGTGTAACTTTTTAAAGCCAAAATTGCTGACATCCATTTTTAAAACTTTACTGTAAGATCTTCGTTAGTGCCTATTTCGATCAGTTCCTCTTTTAATATGACATTTTTTTTTCAATGTGACCATTTGAATTCATTCCCTACTGCGGTATAACCGTAGTCAAAGCATTCTCAAGCCTAGATTCAAAATCCTATTAGAGGCTATTTAAATGTTAAGCATTGGCTGAGACGTCATCTCCTTAGCAGATTGTCAGCGACAAATTGAGAAACTGGGAAAATTCGCGACGTCCAATATAACACTTCTTTAGCTTAATTCTGGCAAGAAACACTATGATGGTCCTTGTTTCAATAAAATTTAAGCTGTTACCTTGCAGTTGCAAATTAACTTCATAAAATTTAGTAAATAAATCTATTAAATAGGTAAAATACTACTTGATTAAATTTTCTTTTAAAATTAATGTCGCGATCTATATTAATGAGAGCCACTGTCGTAGACCCCCTCCCTCCTTTACACCTCATGGACCCCCAAATTATTTTCTTGTTGGTCGTTATAGGCCTTGCAGTTCGTCATAGACCCCCGGGGTTGATATAGACCATTTTGGAAATCACTGGCCTAGGAGAACGTGAACAATTTAAATGAAATATAAAAGCTCAAAAAAAAAAATTCTGTCCCTTTTTCAAACCACTTTCAAAAGATAATAGAAAATTTCTAGGTTAGCTCATAAAAAAAGAAGCATTACATCCTTCTCTGTGCATATAAATTTGATTTTATAAAGCAATAATTGCGGGGTTTGTTGTGTCTTATTCATTAAGAAAAATAGCTAGTTTCTTTTGCAGAACGAGCACTTTTGGAAGAAAGACTAATATAAGAATGATAATTATAAAAAAAGCTGGAAACACTATTTACTATTCCAGTGTAAAGTAAGAGTGTAGCATTTAAAATCTAATATTCATAATAAAAAAACTCGTAAAATTTCCATCCCATTGATTTATCTGGAGATCAACAGTGTTGAAGTTTTTACCCTTTCCTTTAACCTATAATAGTTATCTGAAACTTGATTTATCAATTTCCCTCAGATACATTATCAATGGACTTCAACTATCTATCTCAATTGGCAGATCTGTTCTGACTCATCGTCTTCCCCTCCTTTTTTTTATCCGCTTTTCACGCAACCTAGCTTAACCTACCGTAAAACTACTTTTAAGCTCAGTTAAACCGAAACATAGGTTGTGGCACGATGTTCGTTCCAGTTAGTTTACGTTTATTTTTCATTTATTTTTTTCATTCGAACCGCTCAATGACAAACAATGCGTGTACCGAAACGACAACTAATTACGGTTTTGTTCCCACACGTATTTTCAATGAATAAATAATTCGAATTTTTTTCCTCCTCCACATAACAGACACATGCATCTTTAATTTCTTTACATACCGCGACCGCTGATTCAAAAATAGAATCGTTTGTCAATTGACGGGAATATTTTTTTCAGTCTTCAGGCGTAATTGATATTTCGTTTAGTTTAAGAAGAAGAGGTAACACAGCTGTTCCTCGTTCTAACCATGTGCGTAAGATGCGGTTGGAAAAACTCAACAAACCAGCAGCATTTAGTTCACTGACCTCCATGCAAATTAGTAAACTATAATTAAATGAATCAAGCTGTTGTTAATGAGCGCGATTACAATGTGGTGAGTTTTTTGTTGCAATTACATGGTTTTTGTCAATGCGTTGTCAAAGAAGTATTTTTCGAGGTTATCGTCTTCTGTTTTTTTAACGTCGAAAGAAAGTCCAGGAAGTGAAGATACATACCATTCAACAACTTAAGAAAAACAAATTTAAATTATCTTAAATAAGAAAAATACCAATGACTACTCCAGCATTTCTCTTAAAGTACTGTCATCAATTAAAAAGAGATACCCTCATACTTTCTCTAAGATGTAATTGATATTTATATTAATGCCTCAAAGGAAATCATTCATTAAATTGGAGTTTTGTAATTAACAAATTTAGTTGACTTTTGATTAAGAATTTCCCTATTATAAATACCACTTTTCATGTATAATCGGTTATTTATTATAAATAACCTAAATTCAAAACTTCGTAAAATTCTGCTGAAACGTCTCTGCGTAAAAGGAGCTTGAAAAAATTTGACCTTTATTTTTTAGCGCGTTTTTCACGTAGTGGAATATTAGGACGCAAATTTCGTCTTCGTCTTCGTTCCATATTTTGTCGTACCTTTTTCTCAGCCAATAAGCAACCAATTGACCTCGGGTTTTCGGCATTTGGTCGCATTTGTGCCCTAGAAGAGCCGAATCCTATTTAAATTTTCCCATAGTTTTCCCGAATTTTCCTACAAATTTTTCTGAATTTCGCTTGTTTATAACAAAATTTTCTCAAATTTTACATAGTAAATTTATTGTTTGCAAGTGTCATTATTTCTTTTCAGCTCATTTTAGAGGAGTGGTACAGTACTACTTTCTGTTAGTAAAAAGTTCAAATTGCATTATTGTAAAATACAACATGTGAAAAACGCGCTAAAATTACTTGGCCGTGCCAATGATTGATATCTTGTTCACTAACGTCTCAAATTTTTGAAAATGTAAAATTTTCTTCGCAATTCTCTTCAAATTTGCTTGCACCAATTGATAAATAATCAGTTTTTGATTCTGAAAATGCAAGACATTAGAAGAAATAAAAAATTAAAAAATATTAATTATTGGATACAATAACAAAGAGATGATTGTAGCATTTTAAATTTACATATTACTTTACGTGACACTATGAAACTATTAAGTTTTTTTTTTTTTTTTTTTTTAAGAATATCAATTTAAAAAATAATTTATCAGCAGCTCAAAGAGTAAAATTACTGACGATAAAGAATTTCTCTATTGGTATGTTTTAGAGAACACATTCTCTCTCCAAATTCCATTTCTGTAAAACAGATTCTAAACATATTAAAGCGTATTCAAAATAGAATGTTATGATACAAGATGCAAAATAAGTACGTAAATCTCGTAAATTCTAGATCTCCCTTTTTCTATAGCTGGAAAATCTCTAAAATAGAGGAAGAGTATGATCGAGGTAAGTAGCAAATTTGTTTTCGAAATCTTTTTCTCGTGAAATTTCACAAAAATATACTTCCTCCCAATATGCTATAAGGCAAAGTAAGGAAGAGAAGGAAAAAAAAAGATTCTGAATACGCGTAAAAAAAAAACACCAAAAGGGGTATATTTTTTTATTCGAAAATGATCTAAACTCGGAGTGAGAAATGATTATTTTTCCGATAGATTACCATATTGCTTGGATTTTATATTAACTCCTTAGGAGTAGAGAGAAGAGGTCCGTTTAATAAAGAATATTTTAAAAATAGTTTGTATTTTTTTTCTGTTTTTGTTTAGTTATTATGCTTCAGTTATAGTATAAATATCACATGCCATTATATTATATATTTATAAATAAAATTAGAACGATTTGTGTGAGGGAGAATCATATTCCGTCGCCCTACTAAGCAACATAAGGGCAAAATTGGCGACGGTCCTCCTAATTTTTAGCCTCGGTCAAGTACCGAGGACAACACCTGAGGGAACTACCCCCTTTCCTAACCACCACACCAAGAAAAGGACATTGAACCTCGACATATTTAACATACATCAGCCCTCTCTACACAGTGGGTCTTCAGTGGTCAATGAGAGAATATTAACGTCGCACTGATTAGCAACACGAGGGCTTTTGGCGACGGTCCGCGTAATTTTGAACCATGGTCAAGTGACGCGGACGACATCTGAGCTGGCACCCCCTCTCCTAACTACCACACCACACCAACGGGAGGACGTTTGAGCTCTCGACAGATTTAACGTGCATCGCTCCCCTACACGACGGATCTTTAGTAGTACTAGGATCGAACTCATGACACGCTAGCCGTGATCCGATGCTTAGACCACTTGGCCACCGCGGCCCCAGGGTCTTCAGTGGCATCTGGACTCGAACCCGTGACACTCCGACAACGAGTTCGTGGCCATAACCGTTAGGTTACCTCAGCCAATTGAAGCAATGAGAAAAATGGTAAAATTTAAACTAAAAACTGTTCGTCACAAAATGTTTTAAATACAACCTCTCTTGTTTCGTTTATTTTTATTATCAATATCTTTCATTGTAAAAGATTTAACTTCTTAAAATTGTTTAAAAGATTACCAAATTCTGCTAGTTTAAAAAACCTGACACTATTATTTTCTCTTATAGAAGATTACTTTGAAATAATATTTAAATGTAGAAATATATATATATATATATATAGCGATCGAAATTTATTTATGACCGATATCTAAAAAGACATTGATTATTATATAATATGTCGTATAGAACAGATAAAAACACACAAGTAAAATTACATGTGATGTGATTCATTAAAAAAGAAATACGTGAAATATTACCGTTTTATCCCTGAGCAATAAATTTTGATCCTTTTGAATATTAAAACAGTGCAAAATAGTCCATATATCTTTTAAGTAAATTGCAACATTATCTAGTCATCTAATTTTCTATGTATCACATAGTTGACAACCATTTATCTCTTTCGATACTATACTTTTTTTTTCTATATTTCTTTATATAATAACTTTTATGCAACCATTTTTGGTCCTATATTTCTGTTAACAAGCTTAAAAATATGAATAAATATGCACTATATAATTTTCCAGCTTCAATTAATCTAGTTATTCATTCATTATTCAAACATTCAGATTTATTTTTGATTAAATTTGAATAAAGGACATATATTACTTAAGGTTATTTTAAATTGTGATAAATATTAAAGTAAACTGGGGCTATATATATACATACGGTTTCCCTCTCTCTTTCTCACACTCTCCCTCTCTCACACATTCTCTCTCTCTCTGAGATCTGGCAAATTATTCATACTCATAAGACACTCTAGAATATAAGAGAAGAAAGAAACCATTCAAATATGCAAAAATAGTAAAAGCGTTTTTTTTTTTAAAATTGTTGATAAAAATTTATTTACGAGTCAAAAGATATATATATATATATATATAATAAGTACCAAAAATAAAATACTTTTTTCTATCATTTTCTCATTTTAATGACAATATTGTGTAATTATATCAATTATATTTGTATTAAATTATAACACAAAATTCATATAAAGTTTATACTTTTTTGAAATAACCTCATACATGTTTTTATTATTCTGTTAAATACGTATGTTATAAAATATGTTTCTTGAAAACCTTTTCTGCTTTACATAATTATAGACGATCATTTTCAATGAGGTGAAAATGGAAATAAAAGCTTACTATTAATAAAGGCCTTAATTTTTTAATTTTAAATCACTTGTACTTCACATTTAGCTCTTAAAGTGATATTAAATTACTTAAAACTATCTTCTTAGACAAACTCTCTTCATCTATTCAATATTTTAAGGGGATGGTACGATTTACACAAAATTTTTTAATTTAATGATTTCCATAATTTTTTGGTTACCTCCTAAGTGTATGTATAATGGAAAACAGATTTTGTGCTCAAAATTTCATAAGAAGCTAATCATTTAATTTTTTAAGGGTAAAACTTGAAACTTATGAAGTAATTTTAAAATGTTACTCCTTCCACAAAAATTGACGTACATATGGGAAATTTGATTTACAAGTACATCAAACTATGTATAACAAAAGTTGTTGTGGGTTTTGCGATAACATGATTGGTATTTGTACAACACTTCTTTTTATGAATGTTTATTGAATATTCCTTGACAAATGTGTAAATTCTAAATTCAATTATTTTTTTATAAAATAAATATTTCCTTTTGATTGAAAAAATGTACACCAACTTTTATTCCATGTACTATTAGAAACAAGTAAAAAAAGAATTCCAAGTACTAAGCACAATTGAAAAAAAAGCCTTAGAATTTTAAATGAAGATAAATGTGTGATTTTTTTCTTTCTGAGATACGTCAGTTTAAAGTTTCGATTTGCCACTAGGATGTGCATAAAAACAAACGTAAAAGTTATCACAACTCTGCATTTTTTAGACTAAGAACTTTCAAATTTTTTGAGTTTAGGAAAAATATATAAAAAAATAATTGAGGCTAAAAAAATTAGATTTGATTTTTTGACAGATTTTTGTCAATTGAATCGTACTGAGTCCCCTTAAAGTATTTTCCCTCGATGTTCGAACAGAGAGAGATATTCAAAATATATTAGCAAGTGCAATTCTTCTACTATTTGTATAAACTTTTACCTCTTTTGAGAATATGAATTGTTTATATGGTTTTGTTTATATGTTTGTTATATGGTTTGCTTACAAAAAAAATCTTTTGAAGTCGTGGGTTCTCAATTTGGTGCAACCGAAGACTAGCCGTGTAGAGGGGCTAAAGCCCATTTATTCTATCGTTGCTCAAAGTCCTCCCATTGGCGGGCTGTGGAAACTTAGATAGGGGTACAAATTCAGATGCCGTCCTCGTACTTGACAGTGGTTCGAAATTACGAGGTTCAGCGCCAATAGCCCTCGTGTTGCTTCAAAATACGACGTAAATTAAAATCACTGGCGTAGCTAGCTCTGAGTGGGTTCCGTATCAAAACTCCTTCGGGGCTCTTTTTTAGAAAATAAAGCCCTGTTAATGGTACTGTAGATACACATGTTGGGGCCCCTGTAGCTTTGGGCATATCATTGATACGGTGGTAATTGCGCCCCTGTTTAAAATCAAATTAAATCATATACAAGAAAAATGCATTGTAATATTATAAGCTAAAGCAGTGCTTCTCAAACTTTCAATGTTCGTGACCCAATATTCAGTCACAATTTTCATCGCTCCCCCCCCCCCCCCTCATACAATAACAATGTGTTGAATTCAATGATACTATACTTTGACGCTAAAACTACGATACGACATCAACCTCTTAAGTGCCACCGGCGTATATAAACGTCTCGCTCAGTCAAAGCATTAATTTCTCCGGACGTATAGATACGTCTTTCCAAAGTACTACCTTTTCTGTGCGCTGTTATCCATAAAATTATTCCAAAGGCTTTGGAATGCAATAAAAGGACCTTGACAGTGTTTGCGAAGGATTTACTTATTTCAGAGGATCTGCTTTTATTTATTCCATTTATTCCACCCTCCCCCCCCCATACATCACATACGCGCGCTTACGTGAAAAACGGTGGTACCGAGGAGCGAATTGCGTAACTTTTAATAAGCAGTTAAGGGATTAATTATAAACCGTACAAATTATCAAGTAAGTGTTAATACAAATTCATAAGGTCTCTGGTAATTATCACACTTGTTCTTAACTTAGTATTGTTAAATTAATTATAAAATACATTGTACTGACCGATACATTTATAAGTGATTATATCAGTGTAAATGTGTATTTTATTTTTTTTATTTTGTCAGAATGTATTTTGTTCGTTACAGTTTTGTTTACTTACTGTTTTATTCGTTACTTACACTAAATTAATAATTTTTTAAATAATCTTTTGTTTTCGACTTTTCAATAGGCTCGCTCCCCCCTCGTAGAGTTATCACACCCCTCTAGGGTCGGCGCGCCCCACAGTTTGGGAAACGCTGAGCTATAGACATTCTACTGGATTTCGGAGAATAAATCCATGTTCAGAGAATCTTACATAACACGAGAAAAAATAAGATGGATTATACCGAAAGAAACATGTGGGTATGAAATGGAAGAAAGAAAACTGATTCTGTAATCTTCTTACATCGAAGCTAATAATTAATCCAATTCTATCTGGGAGATTAAAAGAAAGTAAGTATATACTACAGTGATTATTATTGACAACAGCTGAAAGAAAATTCACTAATACAACCGCATCTGGTAAACAGAATAACGCGATAACACTATGCAGTTATGAAATCAAAGAATTAAAAGGAAGATATGGGATTATTAGCGATATGAATGATTCTTTGGAGTGAGGAATTCTGGGAACATTCACAATGATTCCACAGAGCGATAAATTCAGGGAAGGAAGATTAGATTTCGAGGAGTGATAGTTCCGGGAAAAATAATTAACAAAAAAATCTATTAGAGAAGAAAAGAACAAGGTCTTAGAAGTTCTAGACCAGAAAAAAAATATATAGTTTGCTAATTATAAAAACAAAACAAAATAATTTTTTTAAAAAAATAAACGGATAAATTTTACTTTATTCCTGATTAAAATGATATCAAGCAATAAATCAATCATAATGTATTTTCCGACAGATAATATAAAATGCGATTTTACTCTATTTGATATTGCTAGAACTTCATGTAACATTTTAAATACGTTTTTTTTTTAAATAATTTAATTTTCTGAATCACTAAATAAATATCTATAACAGGTGTAGCTGTAGTGTACCAAAACAATCTACCAATATGATTGTTGTTGTTGTTACTTATGCCACCTGATCCACAGTGACATCAGATCAAGGTCCACGAAATTCGTCACTGCTATTGGCTAGATTTTTACGCCTGTCGTTAGCCTTAGCTTTGAGCACCATTCAGGTGACAGTGCGATTTTTCTCGGTTCCACTCCCTGTGGGTGTTCAGGAGCCTCCCACTTCTCTTCCCTTTCCACCAACCTCAAGGGAATACTTGCGGCTCGACTGCTATTTAGAGATAGAACAAAATATCTAAATGACCAAGGAAAATATTTGATAATTTGTTTAATAAGTCGGGGAATAAGTTATTCTGAAAATTAGTTTATTTTCATATAACAATTGGTACGGTACAGCACAATATTAAAGTTTACCATAAAATATATGTTTTTATTATAAAATCTCAATATTTAACTATTATTAAAATTAAGTTATGAATCAGTTCTATGATTCTATGATAGTCAAAAATGTAGGCCTTGTCAATGAAAAAATGTAAATTTTAAATAAATAACTTTCACACTGGTAAGATCAAAGTGTTATCAAATTGCTTGAATCTCTCTTTCTCTTTCTCATTCACACGGCTTTTCTCTCAATTGCAATAGTTTTTCAGTCGACTTTCGTAGAGTATTTTATCTATAATTCACTGTCCATTACCTTTAAGTAAATGTTTACGCAGTTGCATAAAATGTTTTACCAGTCTCCAAATATTGTTTTGAAGTGAGATATTTTGATTGGTTGCTTTAATTTAATTTATTATTTGTCGTAAGGCTTCTCAAGAAAGGATCCACATTGTCCCTGTTTCAATATTTTTTATTTATTTATCATTTATCTGTATTATCTTGTGCGATATTATCATGGTTTGTTATGTTACATAAAATTTATAAAAGGGGGGGGGGATTCGTAAATAAACAATTTTAGGGTTTTTATTCAATAGTAAACTTTTTCGATCAATTAATAAATCTACACAAACTATGATAAATAAAATTCATTCTCTTTTCATTTCTTTAAAAAACCTATTGAGTATACATTATTTTGAAAAAGAAATCTCTTTTTAAATTTTAGTGGACTATTTGGGATGTTTTCTGTATAGGGTGATTGACAGATAAAACGCCATCGCATACAATGATAAAAACTCTCAAATCAATCTTCAGCTAGTTGGTGTTAATCCTCACAGGAAAACCACAACGACCTCATCGGTTACCCATTCTCTTCCGTATTCGCTTCATGAGAAATGATTTCAACCATCCAAACAGTCAAATTTGTTTTTTCTTTAAAAAGTATTTTCGCAACTTCCGAATTATACTACTCAATCTTCCCCCTGAGGCTGCCACAATTAAAAAGAAGACTTCTAATAATATGCTGAGAGGCTCACAAAAGCGTCCCAGCCACTGACAGATTATCTGTATGGTCTAATATCATCAACAACAAATGCAAACCCAACCTAACAACATTACGCCTGAGTCATTCACCCACTGAGGCAAGCACTTGTAGTGGAGAATAGCTGGACAAACTCGATTGCAGATTCAGGCGTCGTCAGTCACAAAGCATCATTTACAAGTTTTTAGCGACCGGAAGTCGTTGAGGAGGGAGATCATTGCACGCTTAATGTAGCACATTTTTTTTCCTCCCCAACCTCTGTTTCTGTGTGTGTGTACATGGGATTGACAACAAACAAATACGAGTACTAGGGAGAAGTCTCGTGAAGATTGAAGAGATAGTTGAAACTCCGACTACCATTCGAGCAAAGAAAGATGGTAGATGTTGCTGTCAGTCTGTATCGACAGGTGTGATGGGGAAACTGACGACTAGAAAGACTGGTTATAACTAACTGATGGGGATTTCTTCCTACAAGAGAAATGTAAAGTTTCATATGTCAATGAAAGTGTATATTGAACATCGAGGATTTTTTTTAAAAAATGTTTTTGTAAACTTAGATGTGACGTAATTTTTCGACTTGACGTAAAACTTGATGTGACGTAGTTTTTCAGCTTGACGTAAAACTTGATGTGATGTAATTTTTCAATGATTAGCCATGAGTATTACTAATTCATATCTTAGCAATATACTCAGAAGTTATGGTTCTCAGATTAAGATATGCATATTAATATCGCCAATTTTTTTCTTTTGGTCATTTTGAACTAATTAAAAAAAAAATTTTAAAAAAAAACATTTTTAAATAAGACGTTTTTAAAAATAACACTTATTTATTCAACAACGAAGTATAATTCAGTTTTCACGCTGTGTATTTTTCAATGATTAGCACATTTATTGCTAATTTATTTAGCAATGTACTCAGAAGTTTATGGTTCTCAGATTAAGATATGTTATTAATTTCGATTTTTTTTCTTTTGGTCATTTTAAACTAATTTAAAAAAAAAACATTTTAAATAAAACGTTTTAAAGATTCACATTTTTAAAAATAAATTTATTTAACAACGAAGTATAATTCAGTTTTCACGCTGCAATATCACATTCAAAAAATATCTACATTTATATTTAGGTCTCTCGTAATACGTTGAGGAAACTTATAATTAATGCGGGAAAAAAGTATTATTTTTAGTCTCTTCAAGTAACATTTATACAAAAAAATTAAGCAATTTTGCTTGGACTTTTTTTTTTTTTACCGTCAGACCAATGTTTACAAACTGCAAGTCATAGTAAAATGTTTACTTACAAAATGTAGTTTATTGAAAGTATATATTAAATGGTGTTTTGAATACTTTTATTTATTTATTTTCCTATTAAGATTTGTAAAATTATATATTGAAATCAATGAGCATTTTGAATTTTTTTCTGATTCATCTAAAATGCTCAGATTCAATTTCATTCATGTTTCCTAAAGATATTTCTTATTTAAAAATAAAGAAATAGTGCAGTGTATTTTTTTTAAAATCATCAGTTCATTTTCATTCACGTACGACAAATAAACTTTTCCTCTGTAATCAAAATATTTAATTTTGAATTATAAATGGCGGTTTGAATCTTTTATTTAATATTGCATTTTACGTTTTAGTTTTAATTAGTACCGAGTTTACAGAATTTGATGAAATTCTATTATACTTTTTGTAACAGAAGTTACAAAAAATATGCTAATACGAAGTTATTTACTATTTGAACAAATATCAATCATTGGCATGGCCAAGTAATTTTAGTGCGTTTTTCACATGTTGTATTTTACAATAATGCAACTAATGAACTTTTTTACTAACAGAAAGTAGTGTGTGTGTACTATACTTTAAAAAAAATTTAATTTTAAAAAAAAATTTTAAATTATTAAATTTAAATATGATTCGGCTCATCTAGGGCACAAATGCGACCAAATGCCGAAAACCCGAGGTCGATCGGTTAATTATTGGCTGAGAAAAAGGTACGACAAAATATGGAACGAAAACGAAGACGAGGACGAAGACGAATTTGCGTCCTAATAGCGCTTTTTTACACTACGTGAAAAACGCGCTAAAAATTGAAAGTTTTGCCAAATATTCAAATAATACAATCAGCACTAATAAAGTTGTTATGTGTACTGTTATTTTTACGAGCAAACTATTTATTATATTTTTGCTTATAAAGTTTTTAGATTAGAGTACTTCAAAAATGATTGAAAATAAACCAAAATTTAATAAATAAAATAATATACAGGGTTGCTTTCTATTCGAAATTTCTTGACTTAATAATGTTTTGAAAACCAAAGTGTTTTTTGGCAATATAAGCACGAAATTAAAATATGAAAAAAATGTACTTTAAGCGAATGTATATATTTCTGTTCTTCAGCAATTTTCTTTAATAATGTGTTCGTTTATTTAATTCCTATTTTGTTTCTTTAATAAAATGCAATTTTATTTTCTATCGTCTTTATTAGTGTTATTAGTATTTAAATTACTATAAACCCTGTTGTGTGAGTTATCATTTTTTTACAATTTATTCATTTCAAAAGTGTATTCATAATTCTGAAAAACAGTAAACCAGCATTAGATACATGTGGTGTTTTACTATTTTTTCAGAATAACAGATTTTGTATATACATTCAAAAGAGCTTTTAAATACATCTTTAATAAGTGAAGGAATAGGGCGAGTAAAAATATGCAGTTAAAATTCAAACTATTATTTCGATCTAATTTAAAGGTTAAATCAGCTTCTCAAATTTTCAATATTTTAGACCCAATTTTCAATCATAATTTTCATCCCCCTCCCTCCAAACAATATAAATGTTTTGAATTAAGTAATAATGTACTTGACGCTAATGTACGACTTTAATTATAAACCGTACAAATTATCAGGATAAGTATTAAATTTTTTTATATAATTTTATAAATAATAAGTCCATGGGATCTTTGGTAATTATTAAACTTGTTCTTAACTTAGTATTGTTAATTAATTATCAAACACACATTGTGCTGTACTCTGATACATT
>BMAO01015695.1:0-25200 GCA_019973975.1 Trichonephila clavata
TATATATATATTCATCTGATGTTTTATGTCAGCATCCAGAGCTTTTTGTAAAAAATAAAGTTTATTCTTCGAGCAATCGCTACATCTTTTTTGCTAAAAGAAACGAACACCAAGTGACCCCAAAAAACTAATTGTACTCTATATTTATTTCCAAAACTGTAAAAGGGAATTGGAAAGGTAAATTTTTTTTAAAAAGTGAATTTTAGGTTATTACATTTTTTAAATTCTCAGCTCATTGCCTTTCCAAAAATACTAATTTTTATCTCTAGCTTAATTAGAAGTGCTAAAATTGTGTTTTTAAAGAATCATCTAAAACGCGAGTCACCGATTTAAATGGACAGAAAAAAGATAAACATTGCGCTTCCTCTTGGGCCAGCTTGAAGTTTGATGTCATTTTTTAAAATTTCTTTAGGGCATGTTATGAAACGGATGGGATCTCTCGCCTCCGACATTTCAAAAGCAAAAATGAGGGACAAAAATTATCAGATGGCAAAGCATTATGTGGCAAAAATAGATTAACAGAAGCAACTATTGATCAATTGCAAACATATTTATGGTCTTGCCATTGGAAGAAATTTATCAAGTGAAAGGATATGAGACAAGCTATATATGGCAATATTTTTCATAAAATATCTACGGATAAAATCCTCAGCATAGATTTGTCCATCAAGTCCTGACGCATGGTGTCAGTATAAGAAGGTTCAACTGCAAATAAAGTTTATCTCCACAAACATAAACTTCCAGTTGCTGTTGTTGAAGCCATTAGGCCTATTTTTAGTGACCTTTCGGATCCAGAATTATTGAAAAGTGCTGCATGGAAACACGCAGAATCCGAATGAAAGCATTAATAATATTATTTGGTCTCGTGTCCCCAAAAAGATATTTGTGTGCATATAAACACTTTCCTTAAGTACATATGATGCATTGCATCCTTTACTAAAGGGAATGCAGCAAGCTGGATATTTTTAAAAAAAATTTAACAGTAGAGCCAGGATATTATCGGCATGCTGCGTGGAACCTCTCGACAAAGAGAGGATTACAAGGGCAAGATATGCCAATTTACAGAAAACTAAGGAGACTAGAAAAGTAAAAAGACTTAAAAAAATGAAACAAGAAGAAGAAAATTTTAAAAATGCTGAAAATTTGGAATATGGAGCTGGAATGTTTTGATACGGAACTTTTTTTTATAAAAATGTGTTTTTTCTCAAAATTTCAATTTTTAAGGTTCTTGTACCTTTTTTCAGAAAGTATATATCTGATGTCAACAAAATTTACATGACACATTCTTTATATATTCTAGTATATATTAAATTGAGTTTTTTGCAAAATTTTGTATATATTTTTTTCATATTTTTTTTCTGTCGAAAAACAGTGTTTTCTCACAATCCATCAATTTAAAAAATTTAAAAAAGAACTATTGCCAATTTCAAAAAAAGCTCATTTAGTATAATATTAAATGTATGTTCAACTTGGAAAAAATATTGGGGATGGTATTTCCAACAGGTGTTTATAAAAGGTACATTGAAAAAGGCCTTTTTAACATTATCAGTATAGAGGATTCCGACAGACCTTAAATAGCACTTTTTAGTGTATGTTTTCAATTCGAAAGCAAAGCGTAAGATTCTGCATGCTAAGACCATAAAATTGAATGAGCTGGGATTGGAATTGTTATGTTTAGAATATTTTTTTCTGAAAAATAATTAGGTGTTTAATTTAAAACTCGACTATGTTATGGAAAATATAAGTCAAATGGTGAATAGGAGATTTTGTTATATATATATATATATATATATATATATATATATATATTTATAAACACATACATATATGTATACATACATATGACCATATGTTTCACTGACAGGCTGAGTTATTTCAGCTTCTTTAAAAAGTTATTTGGAATCGTTTACTGTTCGTAATAGTTATATATATAAATATTTGTGTTAGCTTTCATCAAGTGTGATAATTTAAGTGACAGAAAAGCTTTTCATTTAGTATAAAATATTCCCATTCAGAATATGGAAAAACTGTTTCGAATAATATATACCATAATGGAAAGTTTCTGCAAAAACTTAATTTGAACTTTATATACATGTTACTGTAATTCCTATGTAGGGCTTGATGAATTCACTGTGAATTTTCTTTTTGTAAAAAGATTTAATGCATACTGATAAAAATTAATAGATTTATAAGGGGAAAGATATAATTATTTTAAAGAAATTCAATCACCTTTAAGCAACATTCGTAAGTATAATTCTTTAAAACTGCTTATTTTGTTTAAGATTATAAGGAACAATTGCAATAAATAATGGATAATAGGTAGTAATACAAACAGTAGAATTTGAGAAATTTGCTTACTTGTCTTAAAGATTCCAGGTTTTTATGCTTTAAATGCAGTTGATAAATCAGATAGCTTTGTAAAGAATAAATTTCGTAAGACAGAGATACTCACAAACAGTGGAGAGCATTCCCTTACGAGGGCGCAAGCATATCAAAATGTTGAATATAAATGATTTAAAAAAATAATTTACTAAAAGGAAGCAAAGCAGAATAAATTGTGTCATTATAAAAACAAAAACAAACACATTTACACTAATATAGCATACTTATAAATGTATCAGTTCTGCACACAAGGTATTTGATACTTAATTTATCAGTACTAAATTAAGAGCAAGATCATATTAACTAGTGATTCCCTTCGGCCTTTGTTACAGAGCAGTTTTTCAAAGGAAATCTTAACATTAGATAATAATATTCTGAGGTTTTCCTCTATGTTTATGATCTATATTTTGTCTTTAAGACGATATGGTACCCTAAAAATCATTAAACTGTCGAAAAAAAATTTATACTCTTATTTGATACCCCAAATCTTTATAAATATGCCTGTAAAATTTCAAAGCTGTACCTGCATTTTTCATTAAGTAATGGAGCAATGTTTGATGCTAAACAGCAACTACTATGCCCACATTTCAGATTATCTGCTAGAAAAGAGCCTAATAAAAAATGAATTAATTATTTTTCTAATGCGAATCAATGAGATTGACATTATATATGCACTAATAAATCATTTTAAGAAATAATTGTGCAATTCATGCAAAAATTCTAGTTTGTGAATTATTTACTGGAAGATGAAATGGATTTGGTCAAGATTTAAAAAAATGTGCGTGCTTTTTACGATACTATTATGAATGAAATTTAAACTTCAAAACGGATTCTCCGAAAGCACAGATACTAAATCTCATTTTAATGACTCAGATAATTAAAAATCTAATTCTCAAGAATAGAAAAACTCTCTCATTTTTATATATTTGTTTTTGGTGATATATATATATATATATATATCCCATGTGTGCGAGATTTAACACTTTTATCATTAAAATATTTTAAGATATTTATTTAAACAAATGCACATATACAGTTCTTAGATTTTGATGTATTTTACCTATAAATTGCTATTTGATTTTGCTTTTATTCGTGTACAATATTTAACATGCGAAGGCTTTTAAAATCATGGGAATAAAAAATAAAGGCATAAACATCTTTTGTACATTTTGTGCATTAGCTCTGAGCTGGAATTAGCTCTGAAGTGTGTGTATTTATTTTTTTTATAATTATTAAGATAAAGTTTTATGAAATATTGGTCTTTCATTCATTTTTTTCTATATATTGATTATGGTAGTATACTCTTTAATTGTTCTACATTTGTGCAATTGTTTTCTGGTAAGTAGTTTTAAATAAGCTAATTAACATTCCATAAAAGTTTCAGACTATTCGATGAATATTATATTATGCTATTCGTGGAATGAAAACTTCAAACTCATATTTCTCCATGTTGAATTTTTGTACATATACTGTTATTCAAAACCCTAAGGCTTTTTTGATAATTGAAGTATGGGTTTGAAATTATTATACATGTTCTGAAATGTATGTTTTGTAAAACTGTGCATGGAATTAGCTCTTACATATTTAGTACTTTTTCTAAAAAATTCCAAAATCAAAATGAATGTTTTTTTAGGAATTTTCGTAAGTTTAACTATAAAAAAATTAATAAAAAATTAAAGAACAGCAGCAGAAAAAAACCAATGCACAGTTTTATGTATAATATATTATAAAGTACCTGGAAAAAGTTTTTTTGAAAGAAAAGAGACATATTTAAAAAAGCTTTACGGATTTAAAAAATGGTTAAAAAAAGCTAAAAAAAAATTTAATTTTGCAAACATTTTGCAACAAAGTAAAAATTTTTTGAATGTAATTATTATTAAATATTAACCTTTATAAAATACAATTAAAACCAAATATCAAATATTAAAAATAAAAAAAATAGTGAAGATGGTACCATATCGCCTTAAAATAACCACGGGGCAAAAAGGCCAGTTTCTCAAATGTAAGATGCCGGAAATAGATTATTAAATTTAGAAATAAATGATTGAAGAAATAAATATTTAATTAAATCACAAATTATTTTGCCCTATGTTTCAGTGTAAAAATTAGAAAGGAAAAGTAACACAATATATATCCTGTATCTTATATGTATCTTACTTAAAATATGTTTATTGCTAAAAAGTAACATACATATACAAAGTTTAAGGTATGAGACTACCCAAAATTCACCGTTTTGGTGAACATTTTCGAAAATTCTTTTATTCTTTTATTTTATAGCCCATACACTTAAGAATTTCCAAAAATACTCTATGTTTATTTCTCTGATATGTAGAAGCAAAACTATAGCATAATTATTAAACTGGAAATGGAGTTTACAAAACTGGAAGTAGATCCCTTCACAAAATATTTTTAAGATATTGAATTGAAATTTTCAGAACATGTTTTATTTAGTTCTATCTGTGTTACGAATCAAAATGTAATCTATGTGTGTATATTTATTGCTTTTTTATGAAAAAAAAATCATACTTTTTTAAAACATCGCTTTTTGTATAAAATTTCGCATATTTTTAAAAAAATCTTTTAAAAGTATTACCAATCTTTTAATTACTAACACTTATAAAGATATTACTCGCGTACTGGATAATATTATAACTTATCTTGATTATTTGTACGAGTTATAATTAAGTTCGCATTATAGCTTTAGTGCGTGTCAAAGAAGATTATTATTGCTTTCAGTAAGTTATTGCATGGGGGGAGGGCGTGATAGAATTATGACTAGTAATCGGGAAATATTGAAAGTTTTATAAGAAATGTCGTAAGAAATAAAACTCATCTAATAAATTACGAACTAAAATAAAATAATCGTATTTTTCCCATAATAAACTCTCTCTTAGTTGATTTTTCTCATATTTCATATCGAAAACAAATCATTCATGCTTCATTTTGAGTCTTATTTTTGGTAGCTCGCTAAATAGCTAAAATTCCAACACTAAATCATAATAAGAGAAATAAATGAGGTATAAACGCACCTATATTCATTTAAATATATATAAAATTACGTTGTCATATATATCACTTATTGAGTTCAGTAAAGGACAACTGATATAAAAAAGAGATTTAGCTTTCGTTTGAATGATGAATTTTTTAAAAGGGTTCTTTTCCCGTGGAAATTCAGCCGACTTTATAAGCTTGTTAAGAATTTCCAGATTGTACGTTCACTACGCACATTCAAATTGTTCGAAGGAAGGTGCAAGAATTCTATTTTACCAGAGAACCCTCCTGCTATCAGTTTCTGTGAGGATGCTTAAAATAGATTTTCTTCTCTCTAAACGAGATTTTAAGGTACGACTTCCAAAACTCAAGCTGGAAATTCAGATTGGTGAAATTTAATTTCGATCATTTCAATTGCACTTCTCATTTCACTAATAGGGTAGAATAGATTGGAGTTCTTCCAACCTTTCTTTCCCATTTTCTATTGGAATAGAACTGGGATTTGATGGTACAGAATGATTCTGGGCTCCATGAACTCCTGAAGCGTATTCTAATGAAATACTGCCTTGTTATTTTTCTTTTTTTTACTTATTTAAAGTTACATTCATGGTTTAAAAATATACTAAAGCATCAAGTGAATTGCTAATCTTCTAACTTCAGCACATAGCACAAATCTTCTAGAATCTTGCTTAGAATCTTCATTAACTTTTTGATCTAAATAATATAATGTTACAAATAAAATGTATAGAGATTCAACACGATATTTGTCATTAGAAGCATAATTAATTTAAATTTAAATAAATAAAAACAGAAAAGTTTTTTTTGCCGCTCTTTTGAAAAAGATTATATTTCAGACACATTAGTTCCGCTTTGTTATTTTCTAATAGGCTATGCATAAATTTAAAATTTTGCTTATTATTTTTTACTTATTCCTTCGTAAGTTAAATGAAACCGAAGTTTGTATATTGCAGTCATTATTTTGTAATAGTATTTTAAAAATTACAACATGTATGTGTTTCATTAACTATATACAATGTGCTTAATGAACCAAATGGGATATTTCAAACTACTATAGTAAACGTTTTACTAGTTAATAATTTTTTTAAAAAAATATAACGCTTAATAAAATGTTTTGAGGTTATATGAATAATGTATATTAATTATTACATACATTTTATTAACAATGTAAATTGTTTAAAAGAAGATATACTTTAAAGAAAATGATAATTGTTTTACTTATATGCATCCACACCATCGGTTTTCCGAACACAATATTCAATCGCTGTTTTTCTTTACCTTTTTAAAAGAAATAATTTAATCTATACATATTTTTTAAAATAAATTCAAAAGAAAATGTTTTTACTTATTTTACAGCTGTAGAAACTCGGAAGTGGAAAAATCTCAAATAAATGTATTTTTTATAGTCTAGAAGGAAAATAATATAACTACTTTTTTTAATAAAATGTATTTTTTGAGCTAAGGAAATACATGTGTTGGTCTTTGAAGATAAACTAATGTTTAAATTTAATTCTATGTATTGAATTTTACGTTTGTACTACTTAATGATATTACATCTGCTAATTTATGTATTTAAATTTGACATGGTGTAAATTAGTATGAATCTATGTTTAATAAATCATATGCAGAAGCACTGTTTCTATAAGGAAATAAGGACCTGCATATTATTAAAAATGTATTAATATAAATGATAATCTAAATTATTTTAGAAATATCTATTGTGTATTTTAATTTTATATTTACAGATCCTCAAATAATTCTAATATATATTTTTTTAGAAAATGGTTATTTGTTTTATTTTAAACATATTTCAATGGTACGATTGCCTTTTGTTATTTTACTTAATGAAAATATTAAATTATATTCAATTTCAATTTAGTTTTCCCTGGTCGAATGAAACTTTTCACTTTTACAATATTTGCTTATAATAATATTTACGATATCTGAATAATATTTGAATTTCTTTTGGTCATTCATTATTAATAAAAATTGAGAATTTAACTGTCCATTTTATTCACGATACTTGATTAATAGATAAGTAAAACATGTAAAACAATAATGGGGGGGGGGGATTCCAAGTAATTTTGTGAAACGATAATATTTCGTAACGCAAAATTGAAACTAATTTCATAAAAAAATAAATTCAGGAATTCCTAAAAACGTAATATATAAATCTTTGAATAAGTTTTACTTTACTTGAATCTCTCTCTGTTTTGAAACTTTCATTGAAGTTCAGCTGAATATATAAGAATTAGAACTGAATTTCAGTTGCTTCAAAATGTTATTGAATATTTTAGAGCATAGAAAATGTTTAGGCAATAAATTAATAAAACAAATATACAACTTTAATTTCTTATCAGATTCATGCATTAGGTAATTAAAATGAATTTTTAATTGAATGCTAAATATCGAAAATGTTCTGTTTAAAAGCATTTTGTAAAAAAATGTATTTAAGGTAAGTTAAATTAATAGTCGAACAAAGGTTTTGGTTAAAAAAACTTGTGCATACTAACTAAAAGAGTATAGGAAAAAGTTAAAATGCATACTATTTATTTATATTACTCTTTCCCATTGTAAAAACAAATTGTTTAACTATATTTATTTGCGAAAAATTTCAACAATTTAAGAAATAATTCCTTTAATATGGTATATCACACAACACGGAAAAATATCCGCATTAATTAAAAACAAATTTTATAATTTTAATTAATTGAATTTGTGTAGTTGTGGGTCGGTATTTTTTATTCATATTTCTCAAATATAAATTTCTCTGAAGAATTATGAAATATAGTAATGACAAATGATTTGATATTATATATTTCATTAATTTCTTTTTTAAAAGTCTTATTATAATTTTAGATACTTTACTGAGAACGAGATGTATAAGATCAAATATATAAACATGAAGAGAAAATGCATCATTTATAGATGTGTAATTCTAACATTTAATTTCTTAACTTGTCTTATGAGATGTTTGTGGTAAATTAAATGTTAAGGGGACTTGGTACCGCAAAAATGACTTGTTTATCGTTTTTTTTAATTTTTATTTAGTTATATTATTTATTATTTAGTTTAGTTTATTTGAAAAATGTTTACAAACAAATTTTAAAACTCGACAACGCCCCATTTTTAGAGGTGTCAGTGATTTTAAACTAATTTTTATCAACTACTTTTCAAAAATAAATTTTACTTTGTTTTAACCATAACTGCAACGCGCTTTATCGTACTTTTTAGTGACTACAACTTTTATTACAAGCTATTTGTTGTTGTTTTGGCGCTTCTTTTGTTTGTTTTGCTGTTATCGTGTTAGTTTTATTTATGTTTTACATTGAAAAAAAAAAGTCTTTTTTAGACTTTTACTGATTGCTGTCTTTTAAAGACTGTTGCTGAAACTGCTGAGATTTCAATATTATCTTTCCTATTTTTATCTCTTGAAGATTTCTCTTAAAAATGCCACGAGTTAAACGAAGAAATCATTCTGCTCAAATGAACAGCAAACGTTGGTTTAGTGATGCTGTGAATACATGTGTCACAGAAGAAAACAAATTAGTTCCTAACAACAGAATTGAGCAGTTATCTTATCCTGAAAAAACTGAACATTCTGAAATTGGAAATTTCATTATTGTGAATTTTGAGCAAATCATCAAAATCCTTATGAAACTAAAATGCCCTGACTGTGACAAGCAAACTCTAAAGCTTGCTCTTGGAAACAAGGTAGGATTTTCCAATGTGTTAAATTTAACTTGCAATTCTTGTGCTGAAAAAGTTTGTGCTGTAGAAACGTCTAATGAAAGGCAGGGTAATACCGTTCCTGATATTAATTTACGTGTCACACAAGCATTCTCTAATATTGGAAAAGGTTACTCTGCAATTGAAAAAATTTGCGTGGCAGTAAATATATCTCCTTTTTCCTCGAGTACTTATAGCAAATGTACTAAACGTCTTCACAAAGCCTGCGGTATTGCTGCAGAGAATTTGCTGAAAGAAGTACACAGTAAAGTGAGAAATGCTTACGAAGCACCAACTGATGTTCCCGTTGTGGATATAAGTGTTTCATTTGATGGTAGCTGGTTGACGCGTGGATATACATCTTTGATTTCCATAGCTTGTGTTATTCATATACTTACAGGCTATGTAATTGATTTTGAAGTCATGTGCAAGGTATGTAGCAATTGTACTGTAGCAAAAGAGAACTTGGAGAGTCAAGTGCAGAATATAACATTTGGTTTGAAGGACACAGGAAGTATTGTGATGTTAATCATTCCGGCTCATCAACTTCGATGGAAATGGAGGCTGCATTGATCCTCTGGGAAAGATCACAAGCGTTGGGATTTCGTTATTGCACCTTATTGTCTGATGGGGATTGTAAAACCTTCAACTATTTAACAGAAAAAAATGTATATGGGGATAATACTGAGATAAAAAAAGAGGAGTGCATTAATCATGTCAGCAAAAGGTTGGGCACTGGTCTACGAAATGTTGTTAAGGAATCGAGGGCCCACGGAATTTTATTAGGAGGAAAAGGCCACGGCACATTAAAAGATTCAACAATTAAAAAATTAACTTTGTACTACCAAAAAGCTATACTAAAAAACAAAGGCAATGTTCCCGCCATGAAAAAAGCAATATATGCTACTTTATATCACAGCATTTCGACAGACCAAAAGCCTCAGCATTCGAAATGTCCAATCGGTGCAGACTCATGGTGTTTTTACCAGTCCGCAAAAGGACAAAATCCAGGTCTGCATAAACAACACGTTGGGACTCCAATTAATGAAAGTTTTTTGCCACATATCCTTTCTATTTATCAACGGCTTGCTTCAAATGAACTTTTGGAAAGGTGCATTAATTGCGGAACCCAAAACGCTAATGAAAGCTTGCACAACATGATTTGGTCAAAGTGTCCAAAGGAGATATTTGTGTCCAAAGACAGACATACACATGCCGTAATGGAAGCAATTTGTCAATTTAACAAAGGGACTACGCACAAAGGGACCCAAAAAGCATTACATATACCTTTGGGGAAATGTTCGCATGATCTTGGTGTGATGCTCGAATCCCGTAAAAGATTGTTCAGAATCAGACGGAAAAACACCAAATACCAGCATGCACGCAAATTGATAAAAAAAAGCTATTTTAAAAAGAGAAATATTAATGAAAAAAAGGAAGGTGTTTCTTATAAAGCAGGATATTTCTGAGGTATTTTAATAATGTTTTTTTTTTTTTTTTTTTTTTTTTGTAAAATGTTTGCATGTAAATATTTTTAATTTAGGCATTTTATATTAATAATTTTATAATTTCAGTTCTTTTCATCATGTGTTTTTCATACAAATATATTATTTAAATATTATGTGAATCGAAAGATTTTAAAACTTCTGGTACAACAGAAAAACATTTTTTTTTAACGTTTTCTTCGAGTTTTCTTGATATTTATGTGCATTATTACTGTGTAAAAATGTATCATTTGCAGAAAATATGGGTTCAATTAATATGAAAAAGCAATTATTTTGAAGAAAAATTTATAGCTAATGTTTTAAAATGGTATTTTAAATTTATTTAAGATTATAATAATAATTTTTTCAGAAGTATAAACTTTAAAATGGTTTTTCTCAGCTTGTGTTTTTTCAATACATTAGTTCATTCAAAATGCTACTCCTTCTCCAATTATTATCCCATCACTTTCATTTTTTCTTTGTGTGTTATAAATCATGCATGCAACAAAATTAGGGATCCGTTTTGCTATAAACTGAATACTTTTTTTTTAAAAAATTGAAATGTAGGAGATGTAGGTTGAAATGTAGGTTTTTCGTTAAATTTTAGCATATGTATTAACATTTTATTTTTTTTCTCCACAACCAATTAAGTTATTGTAGAATCGATCCCTAAAGTTGTTTAAAACATCCCTTAAGAATGTTACAAACAAATTTAATGTCAAAATAATAATAAATACAGAAAAAGTAAAATTTTAAAAATTTTCATTTTTTTTTAAAATTAAATTTTTAAAATTGTGTGAATAATATATGCAAAATTACACCTCATATTGTTTTATTGAATACAAACATTATATGAAATGCTAAAATATAATTTTTAAATGCATAAATAAAAAAAATTTTCAAAGGGTACCGAGTCTTCTGAAGTAGAAACTGAGATATAGTGTACTTATTTTTCATACTGCTTAGATTCATTATAAATATTCGATTGCTTTTTAAGAATGCGATACGAATTCGTGAAAAATTATAAATTTTAGAAATGTCTGAATAAGGTTTGTAAATAATGGTCTGAATGCATACTAAAATGAGATTCTTTTTAATAAACAATAAATAAGCCTATAAAATTTGTGAGAATCACGTTGATTTTATTATATTATTGCTTCGAATTCTATTATATTTGGTTGATGGTACTTCTTCCGGCCTTTATTTATTTTCCAGAGTTTATTCGAATATGCAGTAACTAAATAAGGATGCATCACCTTCTCCTTAAAAAGCTTTTTCAGTAAATCAGTCGAGAAGAAATGCAATAAATTGTATTAGAGGATGAGATAACGGGAGAGATAGTTAAATAGAGTGGAAATTCAATTACATGTGATCGCTGATACTATTACGGATACTTCAGCTTAAATTTAGAATTCGATTTAATACAAGTTTAATTTTGTATCTCGTTTTTCTTAGATACATATAATGATTATTTTAGTTTTCTCCAGCTTAGAAACGTAAACATTTTGAAGAAAAATTATTACCTTTGAGTTCAAGTTATTTCCTTGAGAACCTTCCGTATGAATTCTGGATATTTTCTTAGAAAATTTTCAAAAAGAATTTACGTAGACTATTTTGTCACAACCTGTCGGTCGCAGGTGATAGAGAATTCCAATAAGAAATAGACATGATCCAAAGTTAAATACTTCTTATTCAACCTTTAGCACTTATGAGAATTTATGGGAATGCACTCTGATAATTAAACCCGAGGTGCAATAAAACTTATTAATGCAGTGCTTCTCAAACTTTTAATATTTGCGACCCAATATTCAATCATAATTTTCATCGCCCCCCCAAACAATAACAATATATTGAATTCAATAATACTATTCCTTAACACAAAGGCTACAATACGACTTTAACTTCTTAAGTGCCGCCGGCGATATAAACATCTTGCTCAGCCAAAGCGTTGATTGCCCTGACGTGTATGTAAGTCTTTTCGAAGTACAATCTCTTCTGTTCTTCTGAATAATTTTCTGAATCATTCCAAAGTTTTTGGAATGCAATAAAAAGACCTTGGCAGTGTATTTGCGAAGGATTTACTTATTTCAGAGGATCTGCTTATTTATTCTTTTTCTCCCCCCCCCCTCCAATACATCACATACGCACGCCTACTTGGAAAACAGTGGCATTGAGGAGCTAATCGCGTATCTTATACTCGGCAGAAAATGGATTCATTATAAACCATACAAATTATCAAGATAAGTGTTCATTTTTGTATATAATTTATATATGATGAGCCCATGGGATCAATGATAACTTTTATACTTGTTCTTAACTCAGTATTCCTAAATTAGCTATAAAATACATTGTGTAGTACTGATACACTAATAAGTGTACTTATTTCTTATTATATCAAAATATATTTTGTTTGTTTGCTTTCGAAAATTAATGATTTTTTTAAATCTTTTGTTTTCGGACTTTCAATATGCTCGTGCCCCCTCGTAGAGTTATCGCACCCCACAGTTTGAGAAACACTGTATTAATCCTATTAGATATATAGAAATACTTATCAATTATTCTCTTGAACACTCCTGTTTCCAATTTCTTAAGTCGTCAGTCGTAAGGTGGACGTCCTCCACCTTTCTATGAATCCTTTCCTTTCGATTTAATTTGTTCGCAGTGTGACCACTGGTCACTCATACTATGCTTTCTGCTTACGATCAACTCTCAACCATTACCTCGTCTACATAACGAGCTATCAGTTAAATAGAACTTTACATGTACATAAAATTAAATCCTCTCTATGGAAAGAGGTTTTCAACTTATATCACAGTTAAAAAGAGTATTTTTCCCCAAGAGGATTAGTAGAAGACTGAATAGAACCCGTTACCGTTTCTCTTTAAAAATTTAATTTGTAACACTGCATTTTTAAAAGCTACTTTTCCTTTACTATCAACAATCAGATGGCGCTACTTATTCTTTTGCAGAGATATTCTTTTTATTCCCGGAAACGAGTTCGACTTAGGTAACGCATGCCCTTGGTAGAGGAATTTCCCTTGTTCCTGTAAGATGTTAATGGTTTTCTGAAATGAGCGTTCATGTTTTTTGTGCCCCCTTGTATTGTGTGATATAGCAATTTTTAATATTATTTGTCCCTGTAGTAATTAGTCTTCATTATTTCGTCCTAAAATAATAAAACCCATGAGAATGTCTCAAATGATAAGAAGTATTTAGCTTGATTGAAAATGTTGCCTCAAATTAAGTTTTTATTGCGTAGTTCTAAATAAAAAAATTTTCTTTATATTTTTTTAAGAAATGTCTTAAGTTTTTATGTGAATTAATATCAATGCTAAAAAGAAAGTAATTATCCAAGAAAAAAATGCAAAGATATCATATTGTTTGTTAAATTTAGGGCCATCTCGATATAGGTATTAGCTATTTCATTTTCAACCAAGATAACAATTACATTTCAAGCAGTTTAATTTTCCACAATTTGTCAGTCCTTATTTTAAAAATTTATGTTAATACAACGGAAATTTCATTCGTCTGCCAAAATACACATTTTCATAGAGTATGAATGAATAACTAAATGTTTATTCACGTCTCAATATAAAACAGCATGAGAGCTTTTAGAGACGGATCTCGTAAGTTTGAACCTCAGTCAAATTACGAGGATGACGTCTCTCAGCTGACTCCCCAACTCCGAATTTCCATACCACACCAAAGGAAAGACTTTTAGTATCAATGGATTTAATGTGTATCAGCCTCTCCACAAGAAGGGGTGGCCGCGAAGATCAAATGGATACGGTCACGAACTCGAGGCCAAAGGATCACAGGCTCCAATCCTGATTGCAATGAAGACGCGGTCGTGTAGATGGAGTCAATGAACATCTATTGAATCTCAAAGTCCTCCTGTCGGTGTGGAGTGGAAATTTGGTGAGGAATTCCAGCTCAAATGTCGCCCTCGTCACTTAACCGTCTTTACCGTGGAACAAAATTACGAGGTCCACCACCCATAGTGCGCGTGTTCTTCTACAGTGCAACGTCAATACAACACTCACTCACTCATCACGGTGGGTATTTTCAAAGTGGAGTAATGGCCGAAATTTAACTCGGGAGCAGTAGCGCGAGGCTCAGATTTACCCCAGACTTACGAAATCTTTAATTCTGGGAAAACTGTTTATTTTTTACCTATGACCTTGTTAGAATCCTCTTATATGACAGTCTTCATGGGAACTCTAAAATGCATTTGTTAAATATATCCTCTTTTTGGGGAGGGGTAAACGATTTTTACAATTTTAAGGTACTTGGGGTGACTAAGTTTCCCACGCAACCACTTTTGTTACAAAATATTTTACATAACTAGGTTACATTTTTCCTCTGTGAACTACTTAAAGGTTTTGATTTCGACTCATTATGGTTTATAAATGCAAAGGAATAAAATATATAAAAATGAATGGGCAACCGCGATCTCTATCGAATGAAGTTGAAAATGATCAAGCAAGGGAAGAACCTGATGAAATAATGTATATTGACTATGATAGCGAAAGTTAATTTGGGGAAAATGATGAACATGAAACGTTTGAGTTGAAAGAAAAATTTTCCAATGTAACCTATAAAACACTCCATCAAGAAAGAAGCCTGAAAATATCATTCCTCTAATGTTAGTAAAAAGGGTCTGTGATTTTTGTCTTTTATTAAAGTTAATGAAACATTTTAATTAATTTTGATTGGATTTTTTTTTAAATTATGAAAGAAAAATTTTAATTCCTTAAAAGTAGGTAAGTGAACTTTCTCTTCATTAAATTATTCAATAGGAATTATGATTTTTATCGTGCACGACCAAAATGATAATAAAAAAGGATTGGTCTAATAATAAAATAACGTCTCCCCCGCGTGACCATTAGCGTTAGTATCGAGTGCAGATTTCTCTCAGGTTAACAACGACCCGTTCTGTGTGTGTGTTTGGCAATTTAATTATATTACTGAAATATAACTTGCAGTTGTTCTTTTTCTCATATAAATAACAGCAATATAGTCTTTTAATACAAATTTCTTCATTCTCGATTGAATTTTTTGCGTTCCTTTGTTTATTAATAAGTAGGCTAATTTTACGCATACACGAAAAAAATTTGAAGATTTAGTTGTTCACATTCCATTCATGGAACGGTATAAATATATTGAATCTCTAAAATAGAAGGTTTTAAATTCTGATGTAAAATAAGATTTAAAATAATAAGAGTAATAGAATTGAGTTTTGTTACACTGCTCAGTCACACGATGAAGCTTTTTATCTTTTTCTGTTTCTCTGTAGAATTCAAAAGCATTATTACGCTTTAAAAATAGATACGGTGTTAAGTACACTTTATTTTTTAAAACGCAATTAATTTTCAATTTATTACGAATAAAGACATAAGAAGGTAAAGAATTTTGTTCTATTAATTTAAATTTTTTGCTTTGAAAATTAAGATTAACAACTGTCGAAAGTCCCACTTTCTGACGCCAAGGTGAAAAGAAGGAACAAACGTTACAACATATCTTTGAAAATGAAACCATTATGATAAATGAATTATAATTAAGGAAAAAAATTCCATCAGCGAGAATGAGAGCAAATTCTTAGAATCAATCTCTGTCTCTCTCTCTCTCTCTCTCTCTTTTAATTTTTATTGCTTTGACCTTAATTGAGATTTCCGTGTGATATAATTACAGTACGTTCTAAACTTCAACCTAATGAAACAATAAGAATTACGTCAGCAAATAACTTACTTAAAAAAGAAGTATTACATCTGTGAGCTCGTAATGATGTAATATTCTCTATTTCAATTTTTCACGCTATAGTGTTCCAAGCATTATATTTGTCGTAGTCTCTCACTACCCCTATGATTATTAACTCCCCTTTGCACATTATCTAAATTCGGGTATGTTGGATTCATAATTAACAACTAGTAAATTAATAAATCAATATCATTTATTAATCTTTCTTAATAGATAAACACACAAATATTAATCAAACCTTAAGAACAACAAATTACAGTGGAGTGAGATAAGAACTCAATTATGAACGACGGAACACTAACTGAGACTACGGAGAATAACGCATACAATCAAACTACGCATTTAAATCTAATTTATGAAAATCACAGACCTGATATCTTTTTAAGGCAGGATTCTTTAATATTTGAAGGATCTATAGAGCGGCTTCAATCCTTGATATCTTCAGTTACGTCCGAACCGAATTAATGAATCTTTTTCAATAATCTTCCTTCAGCTAACAAACTTCACTTAGTTAAACTAATCTCCTAGAATCACCTTCTTAATCAATCTCGTAGTTAACTCCTCTATCAAAACACGTAGTCATCCTCTCTCTCTTCATTTCATTTCTCCCTTTTATATCTTTTTCGAACTCGCTAAACCCGAAACTATCTTGTTTGCATAAGTCACACTTTTAGCTCTCAGCGGGGATTGGTTAAAATAAATACAATCTTAAAAGAATTTGAGAGAAGGTTAGTGAAACGCGTAAGCACCTGTCACATATTGTTTCGTTATTAATGAATTAATTTTAGTCCTTTGTTTGGATGCACAAAGTAATTTAGATTACTTATACACTGGTCTCCAAAAGTTAAGGAACAACCGGTTTTTTGTGCCTTATTTGCAAATGAATGAATGCAGAAACACCAAATTTGGATGACATGTGCACAAAACACTTATGTATTGACTGCAAGATAGAAAATTACATAACAAAAATTCAAAAATGATTTACAACAAAAAAAGGTAATCTCGCTGGAAAAGTGCAATCTTGGAAAAAATAATAATCACAGTTTTATTTGCTTAACTGTCATAGAAACATAACAGAAATGGGTTTTGATAAGGGATATGCTCACCCCTTGCTTGAATGCATTGGCGGCATTGAATTTCCATATTGTCAATTAAGCTGTCGTTACCGAAATGGGAAGTGAAGACCAGACAAGGAGTAAGCTTTGTTCCAGCTCTCCTAAAGACCTTGAAGGAGGACTTAAAGCAGCAACCTGTCTACCAAGATAGTTCCAAAGATGCTCTATCGGATTTAAGTCTGGAGATCGAGCTGGCCATTCCATTCGCTCCAAACCAAGACCCTCAAGATATTCCTCGTCAATTATAGCTCGGTGAGGTGGTGTATTATCATCCATCAGAATGAAGTCATTGCCAATTGCACCGAAATACGGGCGGACATATGGATCAAGGATCTCACCCCGATACTCGCACCAGTCAGAGGTCCACCCTGGAACACATGCAGGTTAGTGTAACCACCGAATGAGTTCCCTGCCCAAACCATTATTCTACCACCTCGTTAACTGTGTCTTTCAACAGTGTTGGATAGAAGATGTCTGGTGCTTCGTACCCTCCAGATAAGCAGATGTCCTGAATTGATCTCCAGAGTGAATCTGGAGTCGTCTGTAAAGAGTACAGAAGCCCATCGCTGCCTTGTCCAGGAAACGTGTTCTCTTGCCCAAGATAGGCAGACCCTTCTCTGTCGTCTGTTAAGAGGTACATACACAACTGGTCGCCTTGCATAGAGACCTGAATTGTGAAGGCACCTTCGCACAATACTAGTAAATATTCTTCTCCCTGATGCTACAGAGTGGTCTGCAACAAGTTTCGGCACAAAATTCCTTCTTTTCCTTCGGCCCGAAAGAGCGATAAAACGATCTCCTGCAGGTGTTGTAGCACGTGGTCAGCCTGGAACATGTCTTCTGGTCACAGATGCTTCGGTTTGATATTGATTCCAGAGACGGTGCACCACACTACGAAACACATTAAGACACCTGGCAGCATCACTCTGTGATAACCCCATTTCCATCCATCCGACCGCCCTCCATCTTAACGAATCGGGCAAACGGCTTCTCGGAGACATTGCGAGACCCCACTGCCTATTGTCAACAAATCTGCTAACAAAAGTTGTAAATCAACAAAAGTTACACGCTTAATCACGAAAGCCTGATATATGCATATTTTTCTCTCCACTCATATATATCTCTTCTTTCCTATTAAAAAAAAGTGGCAAGTGTTTTTGCATAAATTTGTAAAAAGTTCGTTTTTATCATTTATATAAACTATCAATTTTATTTTTACTGTCATTTTTTTAGAGTTAGCTTCGAAAAACATGTTCTTCCTTAACTTTTGGAAGCCAGTGTATTTAAGTGTGTGTGTGTGTGTGTGTGTGTGTGTGTGTGTGTGTGGTGTGTGTGTGTGTGTGTGTGTGTGTGTGTGTGTGTGTGTGTGTGTGTGTGGTGTGTGTGTGTGTGTGTGTGGTGTGTGTGTGTGTGTGTTGTGTGTGTGTGTGTGTGTGTGTGTGTGTGCTGGGATTAATTCACTAGTTTCTTGTATCCACAATAAAAACTAAGCAAGCAACATGTTGCTGTTGTAAACTACATTTATTTGACCATCTCCAAAAACACAAAGGACAATTACAAACACGAACAAGCAATCTAAAAGAAAAAAGCATTCTATTTCTCTGGAATTCATTCTATTACTTAAGCTTTTTACAGTCCTGTCGAACCGAAAGCTATTAAAAAAGTTGACTTTCATTAAAGACATCTCTGATAGGTACAAATACTCGGGTGATGCTAGGTTGCACCACCTTTAGTTAAAAAACGCTGAACTTTTGGTTTTGCAGAAATAGATTTTTTGCCTGTTTGGTGGCTAAACTAATAACTCCTATTAGGCGGGTAAACTTAATTATTACACGAAGTCTTTTAGAGCTCAATACCATTATGGAGTAAAATCCCCCAAGAGAAAATTTGCGTGAAATATTGCTTATATATATATACATATCAGTGGAAAGCGACTCACACGCACATACAATCGCTCACTTATTTATTACTAGTTGTTTGGTCCTTTTCGACCCACAAACTTAAAATTTGATAAATGTGTGTGTGAGCGCGCATTTTATAATTATCACGTAAAAAGTTTGTAATCCTAGCATTAGAAAAGAGTCAATGACCTCGCAGATTGTGACCTGATGGTTGAATTACTATTAGCTAATAACCATTTGATACAATTCCTTCTTCGAGCATGATGTTAATAACGCATAAAAGCGATGAGATGAAACAGAGAACGAGCTCACCGAAGAGGTTTAGAGCTACAACGATCCTCGGAAACAACCACCTCACATCCAGATTTTATTGCAAAAAAAAAAATCAAAGTTTACATTTTAAACAATTCCAACTTTTTTACAAATACAAAAGAAATATTAAAAATATACAAAACAAGAAAAAATTACTTGTCAGATGTTTCTGATGCATGATTATTGTAAGGAAAGGGGGCGCGATGAAAATTATGATTGAATGTTGGGTGGCGCAAATATTGAAAGTTTGAAAAGCACTGTGATAAGGTGAACTCTGCTTTAAAATGAACGGGATTTGAGTCCGTTGAAGGTGTGAAAGAGAAAGCAGCACGCGTCCTGTTGGAGCTGACACAATTAGACTTCCAGCACTGTTTTGAAACAGTGAAAGACTCGCATGGAGCTTTGTAGGCATAGATGGGAAGTGTATATTGAAGGTCAAATAAGTAAATGAGTTCAAATCAAAAGAAAATGTTTATAGTATCAGTATCGTTATTTAATAGTCACACCTTGCAGGTGTCCTATGAGGTGAGCTTCTCTTTCAGAAATCGAAACTGCCCGTCAATATGGTAACGTATCACATCCGACCGTATCTATCGAACGTAATGGTCATCATGTTTTGAGGCACTCTTCTTTACGATCTCTAGTTCATGTTAAAGACCTTATAATTATCAAATAAGTTGTAGATTATCTAGAACATAATTAGCGGTCGTTTGATTTTTCTTATATTGTAGTGCCTTCACATAGGGAATGAACTGTGTCAAATAGTTAAGAGATTAAGACTACAATTTTCACCCTCATTCACTGTATCCTGTAACGTATTGTTGTCACCGTTTTCGGTGAGCTTACCACCCACTAAGCACCTTTTGTTGTCCCAATACAACTGTTGTGTCAAATACGTACCTCTTTTTCTATTCCCTCTCATCCTTTTTTTTCCATTCAAATGAAGCTGTGTATTGGTAATTATCATTTCAGACCTAGTACATTCCACGAAAGCATGTATCACCTCAAGTACTGGTGAATATATTTGCCACAATGTGTCATTTTGACACCCAGTTTTGACGCCCATTTCATCTCTTTGTTTAAATTTTCTTTCACATTCTATGTTTTATTTCACGGTGTTGGATGTTCACTCTAAATCAATGTATATTGTTGTTCTTATCTTTATATTTTATTCAATTCTTTCTATTAGTTCACTCTCTCCCGAAACATATTTATTTATGTATGTTGCCACTAAATTATATATACATACATATACATAATTCAGTTATTTCATAAAATAACTAGCTATTTTATGAAATAATTAGGCAAGTTAGTTAAAGCATATAATAGATGAAAAATTTCATACTTTACCAAGTTATTCCATGAAAAAACTAGTTATTCTATGAAATAAATAATGATAGACTGTTAAAAAGGGGAAAATAAACAATTTCGTAGTTATTTTATAAATTAATTGATCGTAAATAGCTAAAAACCTCTCGAAAAATACATTGTTTTAATTGATAAATAAGGAAAAACAAATGATATAATTTATTATTGCTCACCTTGCTAACATTAATTAAACGGAAGGGATAAAAAGGACACGTTTTGCATCTGTTACTGGCCCACAATTAGTTTTTCTATTCCTTGAACTTCAAGGATATAATGCTGAAGTAACCAATGGTCACGTGGTTTTACTTCTGCTATCAAAGTCAATAATTTTTTACTAGTAAGTGCAGACCTTTTTTTCTTTTGCCCCACGTTTATTTAGTGAAGATTTAAATCTCTTGCATTGATATTTCATACTTACAGATTACTCTCCCATTCTAGAAGAAGCCATTGCTTGAAAACAGGTGGCAAAAATATTTGTAAATAATCCAAAATGGTAAAACACGCTAAAATAAATACCCCGCATAAATTCTACGTTTAAAAGCAACGGAATGAAGGGTGCACACGCACATGTCATTGCAAAGCAGTTATTAGCGGTTCAAAACTGTCTAAAAGAAGCTAGAACCTGTTCAAAGAGCTTTCAAGTGCAATATTTTATACTTTAACGATGAAGTAATCGTTATTATATAGAATACATAGTTAAATCGTGTTCATTCCATAATATTATATACTTTAAGTGACTTGTCCATTTGTTTCATGAAATACCAAGTTATTCTATAAAATATCGGAAATCTCACTTTACCCGTAGCATATATATAAATACTTTGTTCAAATTTTCTTCCGTTAATAAAATACTTTCTATTCATCCATTCAGGTTCAAATACATTTTTTTAAAATTGTAATGGATGTGACACTTGTGATATTAACACAGTTATTTCAAATATAAATTCTAATTAAGTTTAATTTTTTAGCTTAAAATTTATTCTGCGTCATTTCTGTCGAAGTTACAACTGTTTGCAGTAGATTAACAAAGTAGGAATTGATTTTAAAAAAACTATACATCAATTGTTTTTAATTTTTATTCATTCCGTGGTAATATCACATGTGCGCCCTTTTTATTTCATTTTCTTCTCATCAAATTACATTTATATGTTTTTCTCCTTCCTTAAAAAGTTCCCATATGTCTCTATGGAATAAAAGGCATTAATATTGAAAATACAAACAAAATCTCGATGTTTGCTGCAAAAATTAAACTAATGTATAGCTTACGAAATAAACACATATAGAGTCTCCCTATTTTGTTACTTTATTAAAGAATATACACAGAAAATAGCAATTTTTTTCAACACGAAGCTTTCTTCTTTCCCTTGACAGAAAAATATAAACTTTTATATATATAGTGCCTCTGTTTTGATGAATTCATTAAAAATTAGTCTTTTAAACATTAATTTATCTTTCTGTTTCTACTGGCGAGGGGCTGGGGGAGGCCATTGAGATTATGAAAATTTACCTCGCGAAAATTATATTTCTGTTGTTTTTAATTAAATTAACAGAAAGAGATTTTTCATTGTCTTTTGCTGACTAATTTTTATTTCCATAACGAGTAATTGTTAGCTTGAGTCAACAAATTCGACTTTTTTTTCTTCTATAAAAACATTAATCCATTTGTGAACTTTACCTAATGAGGCGTCATGGGATTCATTTTTTTAATGCGGAAAACAAAAAGTAACAAACCTTCCACTCAGAGAAAATAGACTAATTTTTACTTTGTGAAAACTAAGAACTAATATTTTTGAGTGAATTATTATTCTTAGTGTCAAGAGACATCATCAATTAAATTTGCCGCACATGTTGGAGTTTTTGTTTTAAGAAATATGATGATATTCATGCAATAAATTTTTATGTTGCTTAAATATTCCATATTTTCTTATTTTCAACACATTTTAATGAAGTAGAATTGCCATTTAATGTTTTTTGGCCATTACTACAAAAAACAGTACATGATCACTAATCTTCTTTCATTTTTACAATTCAGAGAAAACATGTGTGCCCAATATTATTTATAAAAATTATTAGTTTATTGTAAAAAAATTATTAAAATGAAAATTAATTAATCTATTTTTTTTTATAAAACAGGGGTTGGCAACCTATAGCACCATCAAGTTTTGTAAAGTGCCACATGTGGCACGCAGTGCAGTTATCATTGACACTGCACTACTCAATAAATTTGCCAATTCTTGAGTGGGTGGAAGTCGATAATTTTGTATGAACCTTATTAGACAAACATCTTCAGAATTATGAAAAAAATCTAATAGATAACTCTAATGATAAATTTACCACTATTTTGTAAATTATTAAATGTCATTGCTGGAGAGATTTAATTATTCGAACAGAGAAAATTGTGCATGTGTTCTGCTTTCCATATTGGTTTTGCATATCTATGTAAAAAGTCTTTCCTGATATGAAAAATATTTCGAGTCCACAACAAAATTGTTTAACAACTGAATGTTCACAGAATCGTGTAAAATAGAAAACTACAAATTACATCCCTGATTTTGCACTATGAAAGTAGAGCGGTGCAAACATTACTTTAGCATTAAAATTATTTTTATCTTTTTACTTAACTACAAGGTATTAACAAACGGAACTATGTGTGTAACTTGAAAAAGAATGGAGTTAGCAACAACTATTTTGGTGACGCCATCGCATGCACTTCCTCTATCCATGTTGCTAGTTTCGCAAAATCTATCACGCCCGTTGGGAGTACTGCGTCATTGAGTGAACACATGCAACTGCCGGAAAAATGTCGAATCAACTTCAAATTTCTTGTGAAACTTAAGAAATCAGCCACGAACACATTTCAGATATTAATTGAGGCTTATGGAGATGAAACTTAGTCTCATACACATGTGTTTGAATAGTATAAGCGGTTTTCGAGGGAAAGGGAAAGAGTGGAGGATGATGAACGTGCTTGGAACCCAAGGTCAGCGTTACAGACCAAAACATTGTCAAAATTCATGACATGAGTGGGTTCCCACTCATATCAGTGGTCAAACTGTTAATCAACACTACTACATTGAAGAACGAAAAAGACTTCATGAAAAAATTAGGCAAAAATGCAAGAATTGGGGAGTGATGGATGGCTGTTGCACCAAGAAAATGCATCCTCTCACACGGCCCTATCTGTCAAGCAGTTTCTGACCAGCAAAAACATTACTGCCATTGGGCAACCTCCTTATTCACCTGATTTGGCCCCATCCGACTTTGTTTTATTTAATACAGTAAAATCATGCTTAAAATGAACCCATTTTACCTCAATTGAAGAGGTTCAGGCAAAAAACGAAAAATCTTCCGAAGGGCCTTCCAAAAACCTCGTTCCAGAACCGTTACCAGCAATGGCAGCACCGCGTGCAGAAGTGCGAGAATGCTGAAGGAAGGTACTGTGAAGATGATAGTGGCACAAGGAACTGATTCTGTAAGTTCAATGACTTACTGGACCCAGTCTCGTTTTTTTTTTTTTTTTTTTTTTTTTTTGCACCTCGTATTCTAAACACATTTTATATATGTGTGTGTGTACTTCTATAATTTTTTCGAAATTTTTAACATCAACAATTTTTCTCCCCAAACTTTGCCTTTTATTTCTATTTTAAAAGTCCCCCCCCCTCCTTCTGTATTTAAAAACTTTCTAATTGAACGTATTATATTGGTAGCAGCCCCCCCCCCCCGACTTTATAGGAGTTATACGGAATTATAGGAGTGGGCTCTTCATAGATATTTTACCTACATTTTTAAATCCTAAAAATTAACTTCGATTCTAGTTTTAAGTGATGCTCTAATATTTTTTTAGAAATATAAATTGAATGATTGTAGTCGACACATAATAAGGTCACGATGCATATTTATCTTATGTCGTAAGTATTCGTCTCAGTTAAATCAGCATACGAAATAAGAAAATAAGTGATACAAGAATGTATTTCAATTGTAAAAGTTAAGTGAATGAAATCGCAAAGTCATTCCAGATATTTTTATATACAGGGTGCTGACAAATTCACAGGGTTGCTAGTAAGCAGCATGGGAAAGACCAATCAGCATAGAACATGGGGTCGAAAAACACTTTTAGTCAGTGAAAATCGCGATAATAGTACC